>CM044007.1:63359716-63367216 GCA_024085815.1 Flaveria linearis | reverse complement strand
CTTCCTCAAGAAGATTGAACCTTACAAATTTCTGGTGCCGTTTTATTAACGTTTAGTGGCCTACTCTGATTCTGAATTCGGACAAAGAACTGTGTTGAGGTCGGACAGAGAACCGCATTTCAGACGAAGAAGATGAAGCCAGTTTCTTCACCCATTCGTCGACGACAACCTTTAAGGGTAACCGATTAAATTTTCATCTGTTTTCCGCTTTATCGATTTCAATCGGGGTTGGATAGTTGCATATGTGTCGCCTAAATTTTGATTTTGAATTTGCAAAGTCTGTGTATGTTTGAAATCAGGGTTGAATTTGTGTAAGTAGTATATGCTATTTTACCCATTTGTGATGGTTTTGCCCTGCTCACCGATTTATTCATATATTGTTGATGATTAATTTTGTTGGATTTGTTCTTTAACTACGAATGGCTATTGATTTAGGGTTTATTAAGGTTTGAAATATATTTCTTTGTAGATTGAAGGGGTATTTATTTAATTTAGGGTTTATTAAGGTTTGTTTATAATTTGCAGATTGCAGTTTTCAAGAATTTCCACTTGACCCTGGAGGTAAACTCAACTTTTGTTGCTTTACAGTTTATGCATGTATATTCGCTGAACTCATCAAACGGGGAGTCCCTATTCAACACGCCGATTGCAGATTTTGCCAAGAAGATGTGGAAACTACTTCGCATCTTTTTACCGGGTGCCGCTATTCGAATGAGGTATGGTTTCATATTGAAAATTGGTGCAACCTAAGACACTCCTTTCTTTTTGACATCCCGGACCTTTTGGATTTGCCGGAGTCCCAAGCCACGTCCAAAGACGCGAAGCACATTCTTAGGGTATTGCATACACGACCATTTGGATGATCTGGAATGAAAGAAATGAACGCGTTTTTAACGATAAGAAGAGGAATCCAGTTCAGCTAGTGGAGAACATCAAAGCGACGACTTATTTCTGGATTCGTAATAGATCCCGTTGGAAATTTAAGGATTGGAAAACTTGGAGTAAATTCCCTTTGGATTGATGTATTTTTTTTCGCTTAGCCCTTGCTTTAAGGACTAGCGAGTTTTGTTAATGAAATTTTCCTTTCAAAAAAAAATTCGCTGAATGCGATGCTGCAACAAAATGAGTTATGATTTCTTAAGTGAGGACATAGGAATACTATTTATCAACTTTTGCAAGTAAAATAAAGATTTTAATGATCTAATGGAATGAATAAAATGAATAATTTAATAGGTAAATTTCGGGGGCGTTTGGTATGCTGGAATTCAATGGAATTGAAATCTGAATTTCATTGGTCATTGCAAACTGATACTTCTCTTCTAGAAATCAAATATCTACCTTCAATTTATAGCAAACTGATACTTCTCTACTAGAAATCATGTTTGTGTAACAAACATGTGTACAGACATGTGTGTGGATAGAGGTGCACAACATGCATAAGGCGTCTTTTTATGTCTCCAAAGGTGAACTTAAAATGTGCTCATCTAAACGTGAACTTAGAACATGCTACTTTAAAACTGTTATATTCTTTTTGCTGTCATTTAGATATCGTTATTTTGTTAGATTTAAAATAATATATGCTGCTTAGATAAAACTATAGTGAATGTTCTACTGATTGATGTCATTTGATCAATGTATATTTATGTATGTATTATATTTGTTACGTGTAAATATCAGTTTACTTAAGGTGTACATTAATTTCTTGTACATTATGTTACAAGGCAACACCGGTCAGAGCAGTGGAGAACATCATCATAGAGGGTAGGAAAAGTAGAGGACGACCTAGGTTGATTTGAGAAGAGAGAATTAGGAGAGATATGGAACACTTGCACCTCTCTGAGCACATGATCGAGGATAGGAGTGAGTGGAGACGTAGAATTAAAAGTAAGGACTTTTAGTGGTTTCTGTAGCTAGGAAAGGACTTTTTTTACTTGTTACGGGGCCTGATGTGTATGTAGTATGATTGGACCTTTTTAGGGAAAACTTGCTGCTTTCCTGATGCATGCTTGTTTATTTTATACTTCCTTTTGGCGATATTCTAATGTTTGTTGTATGATGTGTGTTGTACCATATACCATATATCATATATCGTACTGTGATTATATGTTGATGCGCTTGCGTTATAGCTTTTGTATCGAGCCAAGGGTATCTTTGGAAGCGGTCTCTCTACCTATCTGGGTAGAGGAAAGACTTGCCACCACCTACCCCTCCCAGACCCTGCTCTTGAGTGGGATATACTGGGTTTGTTTGTTTGTTTATGTTACAAGGCATCTTGGGAAGACACAGACGGGTGCTTGAGAGTTAGAGGAACCTTTAGCCTGGCAAATATTTCAGATCGAATTTTGTATTTATGTTAACTAGTTTAAAAACCTGATTTTACACGGGTCCAATTAAAATATGAAATCGATAGTTAGTAATTAATATTTAGAAACTATAAAATAATTTTTTAGATAGGATATGTTTTGAATTACGTATAATCAGCTAACTTAAGTAATAAAGTAATAACAATATTTTTTTAAACTTTCATACTTAAAAAATATTTACTTAAAAAAAATACTTTTTAAACATTCTAATTTTTCCTTTAGAGTTTGTTTATTAAACATCATTTAAAAAAAGTTCTTAGTATTAAAAATCATATTTATTTAAAATAGATTATTTATTAAAAATATGTTTTATAATTTATAAAGAATATAAATAATATATTTGGCATTAAACATGATCATTAAATGGTTATCTTTTTATGCAATATGTTTTATAATTTAAAAAAAATATATATTCTATAGTATTAATAAAATAATATTTATTTTACCACTTATCATTCTGTTAAATCACATTTTTACATTTGTCATTCTTTTAGAAGTTATCATATCATTTTTCCCTTTAAAATGATATTACAGTAATTTAGACACAAAAACTAATTTTTCTCACTTATTAAAGATTAATTTTATTAATTACCGTATTTCTCTCTCTAATCTAGACTTTTTAAAATCAGTGTATCTTTTTAAAATTAGATTTTATTTAGAAAATAAAAAATCACATCTTTTTATTAAAATAGAACTAATAATAAATTTTTTATATAATATGTTATTTTCTAAAACACTAAACATTTTTGAAACAAAATACTTTAAATTGCTCATTATTTAAAAAATTATGAAAAGGTGAACATTTCTAAACACAATCTTATTGGAACAATCAGAATAATTACAAATTAAAGTTTTTAATAAACAAGATTTTTATAAAAAATAATTTTTTATAAAAAAATCTTAAGAATGTTTAAAATGAAACTATTTAGATAACAGAGTTAACAAGGATAATATAAGTGTTTATTTTCTTGAACTATTACGTATATATAATTCATATCTTATATTAAAATATCATATTGTAAATTTTTGTGTTTATTACTAACTATAATCCGTTAAATGCATGAGTTTCTAGCATATTTATCTGTCTTTATGTCTATCTACCTATCTATCTATGATATAGAAAAAATAAGATAAGACGTGACGCAATCGTAAGCCTCATCATACTAACGTTTTCATTTCTCTGTATCATTAAACTAATATCGAATACTAATAATTAATATTATTCATACCATTTTCAATTTAAAAAATGTATAATTTAGTAAATTGTAAATCTATTTTTTAAAATTAAAAACACATTGAGAAAAAGCAACAAACTTTTTAACAAAATTCATTTTACTTAAAACAAAATTTTAAAAATCACATTTTTATAAAACAAAAGTTTAAGAAAAATACATTATTATTTATTTACATAAAGTAGCTATTTACACGTAATTATAATCGTATTTTATTTTCAAGCATGGTTTTATATATTTTCCATTAAACATGATAATTAAATGGTTACCTTTTTATGCTAGTGACATGTGGCGAGAAATATGTGAGAAGATGACATGTGGTAAATTCTTAATTTGCTTTATGAGTATAGATTATACATACATACATATATACATACACGCACGCACGCACGCCCGCACGCACGCCTGCCCGCCCGCCTGCACGCACGCCTGCACGCACGCCTTCACGCACGCCGGCACGCACGCCTGCACGCACGCCTGCACGCCCGCCTGCACGCACGCCTGCACGCACGCCTGCACGCACGCCTGCACGCACGCCGCGCCCGCACGTCGCGCCCGCACGCCCCGCACGCACGCCCGCACGCCCGCCCGCCTGCCCGCCCGCCCGCCCGCCCAGGCGCGCGCACGCACGCACGCACGCCCCCCGCCTGCATGCGCGCGCGCACGCGCGCGCACGCACCCTTACATACATACATACATACATACATACATACATACATACATACATACATACATACATACATACATACATACATACATACATACATACATACATACATACATACATACATACGTACATGCATACATACATACGTACATACATACATGCATACATACATACATGCATACATACATACATACATACATACATACATACATACATACATACATACATACATACATACATACATACATACATATTATGCATATGATGATGATGTATAAGATGATACGTGGCGCGCGCACGCACGCACGCCTGCCCGCCGCACGCGCACGCGCACTTACATTCATGCATACATACATACATACATACATACGTACATGCATACATACATACGTACATACATACATGCATACATACATACATACATGCATACAAACATGCATACATACATACATACATGCATACATACATGCATGCATGCATGCATGCATGCATACATACATACATACATACATACATACATACATACATATACATACATACATACATACATACATACATACATACATACATATTATGCTTATATGATGATGATGTATAAGATGATACGTGTTTATGTTAACTGACAAATGACTTCTTGAGGTATGGTTATGAATATGCTATATAATTAAATGCTTATATGTTACTAAACGTTTTTTTTCTAACCTAGACCTCACTCAGCTTTGCTGATTTTTAGTTTGCATGTTAGATTGATGCAGGTATACATTGAAAATGAATTGTGGTGACTGGACATGAAGTAGGAGGCTACCCAGCTTATCATTTGGCATTTCCAATTTATACTAACGATTGCATAGATAACTTTGAAGGATATACTTTGACTTCTATTTATTGGATTTCATGTTTTCTTAAGATTTCCGCTGCAAATGTTTCTAAGAAATTGGGTTATGAATTATTTGCTTATGTTTAAGACCAACTAAGAGGTTTCCTGGTTTAAGGCCTTTTAATTGTAACCTTTGCTTTCTCTTGCTAATTGAGCTTAAAATTTTGAAATTAATAAAGCCCAAATTAATTTGGGATCAAAAGTAAACTACAAACACAATAGGGGTGAAATTGAAAAGCATATAGGGTATTTGTTCAAATTCATCTTGGTTAAGTAAACTCAAAAGCAGCAGTTGTATAATAAAATTAAAAAATTAAAATTTCAAAGGAGTTCCAAAAAACTTAAATGAATGGATTTCATGTCCATGCAAGGACTTCATGATAAATTAAATAAATGGCTTTTATCAACACGCCAACTTCATAAATTTATCTTTGTTATGTCCTCAATTGTAATTATATATTTTAATGTGTTTTATATGTAACTTCTTTATCTATATATATGTATCTCCACTTATGTTAGAGATCATTGAGTGCATAATAATAACATGGTATCAGAGCCAAAACGTCCTCCCCATCTCTTCTTTTCCCATCCTAATTGCTTCCCCTCATATCCCTCTGGTCTTCTCTTCATCTATTCTTCTTCCCAATCCCTCTACCACCGTTGTTTCCGGTGATCGAAACATTGACAATCCTGATTACTCATCTTGGATCATGAAAGAACAACAAACCATCATCCTTCTACACGCCTCATTAACGGAAGAAGCTGTAACCACTATATTTAGGTTTCCCACCACTCGGCAAATCTGGGTGGCCCTCGAAAACATGTATGGCAAAACCTCTATCGATCGTGTTCATCATCTTCGTGATCAACTTCGGCTCTTGCAGAAAGGATCCAAGTCTGTTGCCGAATTTGGTCGGTCCTTCAGGAACTTGTGTGACCAACTTGCTGCTATCAATCATGCAGTTGAAGAATCCGATCAATTCCATTGGTTTCTATGCGGTCTTGGCTCGACTTTTGAAACTTTCTCTACACCGCAACACCCGCCCACTCACATCATTCACTGATCTTCTAACCCGTACCGAGAATCATGAACTATTTCTTCATACCTTTCACGGTTCTACTACTCCCACTGTAGCCTTTTCTGCCCAAGTCCAGCGGCCGCCAAGTCCCATTCATGGTCGTGGGATCCGCCCCTATCGAGGCACTACCAATGCTACCAGTTCGCTTGAGGGAGGCCATCAACACACCAACTTCATAAAGTTATCTTTGTTATGTCCTCAATTGTAATTATCTATTTTAATGTGTTCTATTTGTAACTTCTTTATCTATATATATGTATCTCTACTTATATTGGAGATCATTGAGTGCATAATAATAACCTGGTATTAGAGCCTAAATGTCCTCCCCATCCTTTCCGTTCCCATACTAATCGCTTCCCCCTATCCCTCTGGTCTTCTCTTCATCTATTCTTCTTCCCAATCTCTCTACCACTGCTGTTTCCGGTGACCGAAACATTGACAATCCCGATTACTCGTCTTGGATCATGAAAGACCAACAAACCATCATCCTTTTACACTCCTTATTAACGGAAGAAGCCGTAACCACTATCGTTGGGTTGCCCACCCCTCGGAAAATCTGGGTGGCCCTCGAAACATGTATGGCAACACCTCTATTGATCGTGTTTATTATCTTCGTGATCAACTTCGGCTCTTGCAGAAAGGATCCAAGCCTGTTGCCGAATTTGGTCGGTCCTTCAAGAACTTGTGTGACCGACTTGCTGCTATCAGTCATGCGGTTGAAGAATCTGATCAACTCCACTGGTTTCTATGCGGTCTTGGCCCGGTTTTTGAAACTTTCTCTACTACTATCCGTAACACCCACCCACTCCCATCGTTCACTGATCTTCTAACCCGTATCGAGAATCACAAACTATTTCTTCATACTATTCACGGTTCTACTACTCCCCCCATAGCCTTTTCTGCCCCTATCGAGGCACTGCCATGCTACCAGTTCGCTTGAGGGAGGCTATCAACACACCAACTTCATAAAGTTATCTTTTTTATGTTCTCAATTGTAATTATCTTTTTTAATATGTTCTATCTGTAACTTCTTTATCTATATATATATGTATCTCCACTTATGTTGGAGATCGTTGAGTGCATAATAACAGTTTTCTGAAGATAGCAAATGTTTTATCTTTGCTTTTGTTTTTCAAAAATATTTTGTGAAGTTAATAACTAACTCATGTTTATGTATTTAAACCAAGTAAACTGGAAAGTATGATTAGACATGTCTTTAATAAAGGCTACTTCAAGAAAACTTGATGTTGATATGGTCTTTTCTACATTTACATTGAACCCA